>JAMPIV010016151.1:0-24660 GCA_024509875.1 Oreohelix idahoensis
TCTCCATATACCTGTGCCCAACTCGCGCCCTGGAGAGGACGACTCCCAGCTTCACCCTATTAGGTGTCGTCAAAAACATGGGAATGTAGCAGTTACCGAATATAAGCATTTTGCCCAATTGGAGGGAGGGCATGGCGCCAGGGGCTACATCCTGACAGTGGGAGAGGTTCAGGAAATCTCACTGGACAGCTACCGCCCGCTTTTCATGCTGGGCAAGCCCCAGTCCAATAAGGTGTTGTCCCGCCACTTGTCTGCTTTTCCCCATTGGGTGCATGGGGGGATTAGGGTCAAACCCGAACATGTGGACAGAAAAATTTTGCACCAAGCAATTTATCGAAAAAAATAGAAAATAAGCAAACTCTCAGATTGGATGCTGGAACGTCCGACTATGTTTGACTGGACTATCCGAAAACCTACAGGATGTAAACGATGTAAGGAAGACAGCCATAATTTAAATGATGTGCTTAAACGACTTCAGGTGGATATAGCTGCACTTCAGGAAACGCGCCTGGCGGGCTCTGGAACGGTGATGAGCGAGAAGGACTACACAATTTATTGCACAAGGGAAAGATCATAATAAGCTAGAGAACACGGAGTATGTTTTGCGGTCAAAAAACTCGCTTAACTAAAAATGGTTTGAACCAGGCGAGAATGGATCAGAACGCCTGTTAACGCGCCGCCTGCAAACTAGCACAGGTCCCATCACCCTTGTCAGTGTGTATGCTCCTACTCTGTACTCTGCCTCAGAGAGCTAAAGATGAGTTCCTTACACGAGAATCTAACAGCAATTATCAAAAGCATACCTAGCAAGAACAGCATGTTCCTCCTTGGCGGAACTTTAACGCTATGAGGTGAGGGTGCAGAATAATGGTTGTCATGGCCCTTCATGTATGGGCAGGTTTGGTATTGGCAAGATAAATGAAAATGGACAACGGCTCTTAGAGTTGTGGCGACCTCACATCGACCTCGCGTGACCAAACAAACCTTAACTTTGAGACAAAACCCCCAGCATAAGGTGTCCATGGAAGACCCACGATCCAAGCACATGGCACCAACTAGACCTGATTCTCGTTCCAGTTAAAGCCACTCCTTCATCGTCTCGTGCTCTCCCCGCGCTGGTACCCATAGAGCAGGACTGTTGATACAGATCCACTCATTGGTTTGCTGCAAAATCCAGAGCACAACCAAGAAAAATTTTATCGTGTCAGACATGAATGGAATCCACGCATTGATACCAGCAAGATGTCAGAAACCTTTCAAGATCGCTCAATTTCACTGCGGACCTTCGAGAAAGTGCTCAGTAGCCTCAGGGCAAGGTGATACTATTACAGAGAAAACTGTGAGCAATCTACGGGGACACCCAGTCAAAGTAATGCACTGTCACCTTTGGTAAGAAAACAGCAAAGTCAACATGACTGGGTTGATGCTTCATCAGTTGTGATTGGCACCTGTCATTGAAGCAATACGCCGCAGTGTTACTATGAATGAGAATACAAACGTTTCAACACCCGAGTTGCCAGAACCCTACAGATCGCTGAGGGCTACGAGACGCCAAAGTTCAAACAAACTGCCTCGGACGGCTTTGCAAATGACTACTGTCTCCTGCTCAGTGAGGAGCATACCAGATCGCAGCGGCAAACAGGCAAAAATTGGACAAATGTAAGACGGTATAAAGAAAGCACTTGGCCCCCATTAAAAGTAAGAACGGCACCGCCTAAAAACCATCAGCGGAGAGAATCTAACCGATAAAGGTAAGCAGGATGGAAGAGTGGGTCGAGCACTACTCATGAGCTTTAACGCTAGGAGACTACTACCGTTACGCCTGCAGACGCCCTTGATGGTGTCAACAGTCTGCCAACTATGGAGGACATGGATGCCGAACCAACATTAGAGGAACTCAGCAAGGCCATTGATAGCTTGGCCTCTGGCAAAGAAACCAGGCAGTGATGGGATTCCTCCTGATTTAATCAAATGCTGTAAGAGCACGCTATTTACATCCCCTGCATAGGATGCTGTGCCAGTGATGGAAGAGAACAACTATTCCTCAAGACATGGAGATGATGCCAAGCATTGTAACACTTGTATAAAAATAAAGGAGACAGAAGTGATTGCAATAACTACAGAGGCATCTCTCTTCTTATTATTGTTGGTAAGGTTTTTTTGCCAAAAGTCATCTTAAATGCGACTACACAAGTTTTAGCTGAGCGCATTATATCCAGAGTCACAGTGTGGATTCCGAGCTGGCAGATCAACAACAGACATGATCTTCTCTCTCCGCCAGCTTCAGGAAAAATCAAGAGAGCGAAAAGACCATTATATATCGCCTTTATAGACCTCACAAAAGCATTCGACCTGGTTAGTAGGGATGGACTCTTTAAAATCCTCCTGAAAATAGGCTGCCCTTCTAAAATGCTGGAAATGATAAAGTCATTCCATGACGCATGAAGGAAAACAGTCCAATATGCTGGAAGACAACGTCCACAGCCCCTTTGATAAACGAAGTGGCGTTTAAAACAAGGCTGTGTTCTGGCTCCGACCCTCTTCGGAATCTTCTTTGCCTTACTCTTGAAACATGCATTCAAGATGCAAACTGAAGGAATATGCCTTCACACTAGGTCAGATGGCCGTCTTGTTTAATCTTTCAAGGCTGAAGGCAAAAACAAAAATCAAGGAAGGGTCCCACTATAAGAGACTTGTGTTCGACTTGATGATGCTGCAGTCAGTCATCACTACAAAGCCAACAGGAGCTTCAGAGCTTGATGAATCGCTTCACTAAAGCATGCAAGGACTTTGGCCTCACAATAAGTCTAAAGAAAACGAATGTGCTGAGTCGGGATGTGGGTGCTGCACCAGTTATCACTATCGATAACTATGAATTGGCAGTGGTGCACCACTTCACATACCTAGGGTCTACCATCAATGACAAACTCTCACTGGATACAGAAATCGACAGCCGCATTGGGCAAAGCTGCAGCTACCTTTGCCCGCCTCACATCGCGTGTTTGGGGAAACTCTAAACTCACAATGAAGACCAAAGCTGCGGTATATAATGCCTGCGTCACCAGCACACTCCTATATGGCAGCGAGACCTGGACGACCTATGCTAAGCAAGAAAGAAGGCTCAATACCTTCCATTTGCGGTGTCTACGCCGCATCCACGGCATCTCGTGGAAAGATAAAGTGACAAATGTCGAGGTGTTGTCACGTGCTGGCCTTCAAAGTATGTATACGCTTCTTAGACAGCGCAGACTTCGCTGGCTTGGCCATGTTCGCCGCATGGAAGATGGTCGCATCCCAAAAGATATCTTCTACGGACAATTAGCAGAGGGCAAGAGAACAGTTGGGCGACCACAGCTGAGGTTCAAAGATGTGTGCAAGAGAGATATGAGGGCACTGGACATGGATCCAGCAACATGGGAGGATAAAGCTGCCGATCGCACTAAGTGGCGATGCTATTTACGGCGCCACCTCAGATTGGGCGAAGAGAGTCTCACACAAGAAGCAGAGGTGAGGAGAAAACGTCGAAAGGAGCACCAGGAAAATAAGCAGCTGAGGGCTGCCCCCTCCGGGGCGCATTCCCATAGACAGTTATGACAGAAGGGGCTATTTTTATTATTATTTTTATTATATATATATATATATATATATATATATATATATATATATATATATATATATAAATCTATATATATATATACTTATATGGTATATATATGTATTATAATATATATATATTATATATCATAAAAATAGGATATAATCTATATATATAAATATATATATATATATATAAATATATCATATATATGTGGACTAATAGCTTAATGTCAGCCTGTCTGAGACTAAATTGTTCCCAATGTATAAGATGAATCACACAGATAGTGCCTGCCTTCTGGAAGAAACGACGGCCAAGTAGCAACAGCAGGTATATTGTGAGCATTATCCAACTGCCTGCACGAATTTCTGTCCTTCTCCAGGATAGTTTTGCACAACTTTTTAAATGGTGATACTGACCCTGGTAATGAGAAGGAACATTCCTCCTATAACTGCCTGTCTTTATAACAATTCCACAACTAATTGACAGTACGCATACCTGGATCACGACACTTGTGCTGACCAATTGCACCAGATACTTAATCTCCAATTTTCTAACAAACAGGGAATGTGTATTCTCATTTGTTACACCACAACTCATCACAACACTCTGTCACTGAAGCATTGCTTGTCCTTCCTATACTATCAGTAGGGGTGCCCCTATTCTGTGACTGGTCCATTTATTTCTTTTCAACTTCTAGGAATGGGTCAGATGTTTAATTGAACACTCAGGCACTCCAGAAGCCACTATCACTTTTCCTTCTCTTTTGGACTTACAGTCGTAAAATGTTATGGCAAATTTACAAAACACATTTTGGACACAAATTTTCACAATAAAACTGCATTCCTACTTAGGGCGTCGTGACATTAATCTTTCCCCCAGGCAGTATCCGAATATGGCGCACAATAAACTAATGTGGGCCCGACATGTTAATTAAATTCCTACAAATAAACATATTCTGCTGCCTTATACCCTCT
Organism: Oreohelix idahoensis; assembly: GCA_024509875.1. NCBI lineage: Eukaryota > Metazoa > Mollusca > Gastropoda > Stylommatophora > Oreohelicidae > Oreohelix > Oreohelix idahoensis. The sequence goes on from JAMPIV010016151.1 coordinate 4,573, forward strand.
AGTAAGAATATATGTACACATATTGCACAAGAATTTGACTAAGCAATTAAATGGGATATTCAGAAATGCGTTCAAGTGTCCAGCACGTTGAACAGTTTTGTGTCCACAAATGCTCTCCCGCTGGATCTCAAGTATGGCAAAATAGTATCTTTCAAAATGCGGACTATGCCGCAAAATGTTAATTTTATTGCCCCTATAGCTCACCCCACATTAAAACACACATCAGAAACTCGCGTCCCCAAAAATTTTAATCTTTTCCCCCTAGGCTATATAAACTATTGAAGCAATTGTAAGTGTGTTTCGTTCGTCTGAATTTAAGTTTGCATCTCAGTATATCTCAAGATTATTTAAGCGATCGTATTTTTAATTATCAAAAACTTGATAATTAAACTGCCTGTTTGCCTTTATCATCTTCTATATAGGTATTTCATTTTAATTATTGTCTTCACCGTATTCATTCTTGGTAATTTTTTTGTAATTAAAGGGCGACTATTCCTGGAACTAATATTATTACTAAAGAATTAAATCTTTCATATCGTCAAGATGAGAATTTTATATATGAATAAATCTTTATGGTAATGCATTAAGCAATATTAGCGCTATAATTCCAGATATCCTCTTTTGTTTAATTCCCCTTAGGTAGTGAGAAATAAATTATTAAAGTTTATTCAAAAACACATATTAGGCCTTTCTGTCATTACAACCAATTCTTTTCCTTGACTCTACAAAACGAGGTAACAAGCCTATTGGTTGTTAATTTTTCGGCGTTCGTTAATAAATATTGGAAAAGGTAGTGTGATAAAAGAGGGTAGTAATTTTTAACGCTTGGTGTTAGAAAAATTCAAATTTTTTTAGCTAAAATGTTTGCGGTAGATGTGACCTTGCCTTTGACAAATTTTTTTTCTTTTCTTGCTGGCAATAGATTGGGTTATGAGATCATCGACAACACACAACAGAAATGGAATCCAGTGGACTCTGACTAAGCAGTTGGATGATCTGGATTTTGCTGATGACTTGGCTCTCCTGTCCCATAACCGTAATCAGGTGCAGGACAAATTGAAAACACTCGATGAGAGGTCACAGCAATTGGGTCTGAAAATACACAGGGAAAAGACAAAATAATGCGAATAAATGCAGGTAATGAAAACAGGGTTGAACTTGAAGAAACACCAATACAAGATGTAGAATCATACACATATCTTGGCAGTAATATAGACAAAGTTGGAGGGACAGACAGCGATATCAAAATAAGAATACAAAATGCAAGAGGAGCTTTCATTGCAATGGGAAATATATGGAGATCAAGAGAAATAGGATCCAACACGAAAATAAGAATCTTCAACTCAAATGTGAAGTCAGTCCTATTGACAACAAAGACAACAACCAAAAAGCTACAGACTTTCATAAATGGGTGCTTGCGTAGAATAGAGGGATTAAAATGGTATGACAAGGTTACCAATGTGGAACTGATGACAAGAACTGGACAAGTGCCAGTGGAACAAGAGATGAGAAGAAGACGATGGCGATGGATAGGACACACACTGAGGAAACCTGTTGATAGCATTACAAGGCAGTCCTTGTTCTGGAACCCCCAGGGCAAGAGAGGCAGAGGAAGACCAAGAAGTACATGGAGAAGAGAGTTGGAAACGAGGTGAAAATGATGAGGAGAACATGGAAAGAACTTGAGATGATGGCACGTGACAGGAGGACTTGGCATGTGTTTGTTGAAGGCCTATGCTCCTTTGGGAGTGGAGGGTTATGATGTCCTTTATCATCCTATATGGGTTTTATTTAATTATTCTTCACCGTATTTATCTATGTAATTTTTTTGTAATTAAAGGCGTCTTTTCCTGAACTGAAAATATTACAAGAATAAAAGTTTCTATGTCAAGATAATTTATATATGAGGAAATCTTTATGGTAATGTATTAAGCAATATCAGCGCTATAATTCCAGATATCCCCTTTTGTTGAATTCCCGTTAGTTACTGAGAAATAAATTATTAAATTTTATTCAAAAATACATATTAGGCCTTTCTGTCATTACAACCAATTTTTTTTCCTTGACTCTACAAAACGAGGTAACAAGCCTATTGGTTGTTAATTTTTCGGCGTTCGTTAATAAATATTGGAAAGGGTAGTGTGATAAAAGAGTGTAGTAACTTTTAACGCTTGGTGTTAGAAAAATTCAAATTTTTTTAGCTAAAATGTTGGCGGTAGATGTGACCTTGCCTTTGACAAATTTTCAAAATTAGCAGTTGTTTATAGAGCGTAAAATTACGTTAACTAGGGTTTTGGAAGCGGGAAAATTTGAGCGCGTTGTGATACAGATAAACTTTACGACACATCTCCCGCGTTAAAAAAGCGTGCACCACTTGTGTAGCTTTTAATATCTGGATTACAATCTCGGTCAAATTATGTCAAACGACTTTACTCTGCTTTTGTATTATCCTGGATTACTGCAGGTGGGTCATTTCAAAGTAGGCACGACTCAAGAAAAAATCTGCCTCAGACCTCTGCAATCCAAGAATCTATTGCAGTTTTATTAATAACACAGCTGCAGGTGCTACTGCCTGTCAAATGCTGATTATCAATCAATATTCACCATTAATCTTCTCTGAGTCTGTCCAATGACATGTCCAGAGGTTTTAGATGTTCCTCAAGGTTGCAATATTTATGAGGAGGGAATCTATAAAATTTGGTGATTGCAGAGTTATGTAGGGAATCCAGTAATTTCCTAATCAGCCTGGATAAAACACTCGAAGTACTTTCCACTCCAAAAGCAACATATGAAATCAATGTGCCCCTCCGATGTGCTCACAGCCAACAATTTGGTCTGAGCTCACATGGTCACAACTTAGCTACATTGGGCAATGTCGCCAGAAATAGTTCACAGATGTCCTTTGACGGGTGGTGCCAATCCTCTGGTGTTCCCCGTCTGGTATAACATGTGCTTGTGCAATAACTTTTTCCCTATAACTCAATGGCAGTACTAACTGTCCAAGCCCGTTAGGTCCTGCTCCAGCCTTCCTGTAAAGCAGTCCATCCTTCAAATAGAATTGTCCTTTACTAGGGATGTTATGGCTTTTTGGCAATTTGCCAAAGCAAGGTTTTAATGATTTGTCATTTGCTTGGGCCCTTCTCATCTGTTTAGGATGAATATTTAGTGGTGGTTCCTCCTCCTTACCAGGGTCGACCTGACCTGGAGCGTGGCCATTATCAAAGGTTTTATAGGGCTCCCTAGAAAAACAAATCTATTTCGTAACACCAGCGGGTAATTAGGTTCGTCACACACGGCTGCTATAATCACTCCTTTTACGTACCTAGTCTTAACATTGATCTGGGCTACGAGAAGTGTCATGGTAGCTGTATCCTTTAATGCCCCTTGTATCTCCACTTTTTCTGTGGTATACTGGTCAGGGTGCACCAAGGTTTCACTCACAACTGAGTCATATTCCAAACCTGAATCGTAAAGGCACTTGATCCTTGTACCATTACATGTCACTTCTTCACAGATGGGGGGATGATGAGGTTCTTGCTGTCCTGTAGACAGTTCCTTCTTTCCCTTGTCCACTGTTATCATGCATGCCGCGTGATATGGAGGAACTTTCCTACCACATATAATTGTATTATGATTTTGCATCCTACATATTTTACACCATTGTCCTCCTGGTCTGTAGGGTTTCCTTTCATTTACTTGTGGGTTTTTGTCTCTATGATCATACCTTGGTCTATCATAGTTTTGTTTTCCTCTAGGGTTTTGATCCCTATTATTATAATCATCTTGGTCTAGTGGGGTTCTATCACTATCAGTCTGTTTCTTCCTAATACCAGCCACTTCTTTCTGGGCTGCCTGATATCTCCCAGCAACATTGAGAATCTCCCCCAGCCTCTCTGCACCTTGTTCCGTGAGAAATTTTCTCAGGTCTGGAGCCATGGACTCTCTCAATTGCTCCATTATAATCATTTCCTTCAGATCTTGGGTGTTCCCCAGAGCAGTCCATTTCTCCAAATAGGTTTCCAGTCTGGCAGAGAACTGGTGGTAAGTCTCCCCAGACAGTAACTTAGCATTTCTAAATTTCTTCCTATAAAATTCCCCGTTCTTCTCATATCTAATTAGTAAGGCCTGTTTTAAAATATCATAATCTTCTTGGTCTTCTCTGTTTAACTTTGAGAAGACTTCATAAGAGGTTCCCCTAAGCCCTTGGGATAATTTTAAATCCACTTCTCCTTCTCTAACCCATAATTTATAGCTAATCTTTCATACCTACTGAGATAGGACTCAATCTCGTCGTCCTTTTCCACAAAAGGATCTAAGTGAAAATTCATAGCTAAGTTAGAGGCACCCTGACTTGTACTGGCATCAGAGGTAGATGGGCTGTTACCATTTTCTGGAGCGTGGCCTTGAAGTTCCAGTTCTTTTAGTCTTAATTTATGCTCTCTTTGCAATCTTTTATCTTCTTTGTCAGCCTCCATCTGCAATCTCCTTTCTTCTGTCTCCCTTTGCAATCTTTTTTCTTCTGCCTCCCTATCAGCCTCTAATTTCCTAGATTCCTTTTCAGCCTCTAATTTCCTAGCCTATTTTCAGCCTCTAACACATTAACTACCGCAAGCCGCTGTCAGCTGCTCACAAAATAATCATATTTGGATCGCAAGCCGCTCAGAGCGCCAATCTAGTTTTAGTAATAAAACGAATGAAAAATGTTCTGAAACACTCTCTGATTTGGTTCGAGATTTTAAGTTGCCATAGGAAAACAAATTCCCAAAGCATGGTTGTTGTAGAACACTGGAAAATTGATATTATTTTCATATTTTTCAGCGTTTTGGGTTAGTTACCAAATCGTGTAAAACTGTTTACCGTAGCAACTAGTGATAGGACTACAAAAAATGCGTGTACATCTCGTCTAACGGCTGAATAGGATAGAAACGTGTTTCAACAATTGAGTGATAGATCTAGCGTCGAGGCCAAGAGTGAAAACGGTGTGCACATTGATTGAAATAGGGATTTTGATAGAGATGGGGCGCAAGCAGTTATAATTGTGAAAATATTGCAAGTCCTCGGCCATCGGAGGGCCGTTAAATAGCAACAACCTCTATTAGAGTTACAACCGGTGTTTATTGTAATAGGACATTCATTTATCTTTAAAATGATGTGCAATTCATAAAAATCTGTAAACAATTACGAAAACTATAGCTTACTTTGTGCAAACACCTACAGGATGAAAATGGGAAAAAAATTTAATTCAGCCACAGTGTGTTTTTCAATACGGTAGTTAATGTGTTATTTTCTTAGCCTCCTTTTCAGCCTCTATTTTCCTAGCCTCCTTTTCGGCCTCTAATTTCCTAGCCTCCTGTTCAGCCTCTAACTGTAATTTCTTAACTTCCTTATCAGCTTCTACCTGTAATCTCTTTTCCTATGCTAACCTCCTATATTCCCTATCAATGAATTTATCACATTCAGTAGTTACATACTGAATCAGAGCTTGCCCCTCCATGCCAAGTTCTTTCGCCGTCTGCACTGTAGCAGATCTGAATTTGGCCAAGTCTGCCATCTTTTCTTCCTTTCTAAAATTATTTATCTAAAAATATAATTTTACAAATGTTACTTATATTATTAAACTATAGGCAATGACAGTTCATTCAATTTCCACAAAAGAGATTTTTATTTCTTATGCTAAGAGTCCCAGGGTATGGTGGTACAATAATCCCGGACAGGGCCCCAATCTGTGGCAAGAGGTTTTAGAGTATAGAATATAGGTTCCTTTGGACAATTAGATGTGTCAGACGACACTAGAATAGTGCTAGGTAAGAGACTGGTCTTATGAGCAATACCCCCTTCTCTGAACAGAGTAAGGGTGTATAGACAATCAAGGTGAGGTCAGACTATGCAAATTCCCAGAGTAAAGGATGATGATGTTGAAAGTCTCTTGGTCCCTAAATGTTACCTCTCGAGATCTCACCTGACTAAAGAATCTGTGAGGGTGTGTATGGCAAGTGTCTAAGGTAATGCAATTATTATGGTGTATGACAAATGGTAAACAGAACTTTAACTTAGTAAAAATAATGAAGGAAGGCTGGTTGTAGAATTATATATATATATATATATATATATATATATATATATATATATATATATATATATATATATATATATATATATATATATATATATATATATATATATATATATATATATATATATATATATATATATATATATATATATATATATATATATACATATATATATGTCTATATATATATATATATATATATATATATACATATATATATATATATACATACATACATACATACATACATACATTCATACATACATACATACATACATACATACATACATACATACATACATACATACATATATATATATATATATATATACGAGAGAAGGTAAAAAAGTAATGCCTCCTATTTTTCATGTATGTAAATACTGCATCGGTGTGCAATTTGTAAAGTTAGCAGGATTCCTCAAACACTCTTCTATACTGTATAGCATTACCAACATGTTTCAGTAACGGGTGGCACCACTGTAACAGTTTAAAAATGGCTGCCAAATACGTTCGGTTAAAACAACGTTATGTCATAGAATTCCTCAATGCTGAAGGCGAGATCCCAATTCGCATCCACGAACGTTTGAAGAATGTTTATGGAGATTCAACAGTGGATGTTAGTCGAATATTGTGACAGGTGATGAGACTTGGGTTCATTTTTTTGAACCAGAATCCAAGAGGCAGTCAATGGAATGGCATCACACAACATTGCCGACAAGAAAGAAGTTCACCATCTGTAGGGAAAGTTATGGCCTCCGTGTTTTGGGATGAGAAGGGTGTGATTCTTCTCGACTTCTTGGAACAGGGAAACACGGTGAATGCAGACCGTTACATTGAAACTTTGAAGAAGCTTTGAGGTCGTCTTCGGCGACTTTACCCATTAAAAGATCAGAGAACTGCACTACTGTTGCACGATAATGCCACGCCACACACAGCTAAACGCACCATTGATGCGATTGCAGAATTTGGCTGGACATTATTACCACATCCCTCTTACAGTCCCGATCTTGCACCTTCTGACTTCCATCTGTTTGGACCCCTGAAAGAAGATCTTCGCAGACATCACTTTGAGGACACCGAGACCCTTAAACGCGCCGTCTGCCAGTGGTTTAGAAAAAAGGACACAAATTTTTACCGTGCGGGGATACATGCTCTTGTGAGAAGATGGACAAAAACTTTAACAAATAACGGAGACTACATTGAGAAATAAATTTTTGAAGTTCAGACTTGGGGCTACATTTCAATGTGAATTTTATCTGTTTTCTTGCCTATTGATCGTCAAACTCAGGAAAAGTTTTTATTTTACAGTATAGAAATCAATATGTTGAAAAGTGTTCATGACTTGTATCACCAAATGTCACTTTCTTGGGCACCTCACAGTCTTTTTAAATACATGAACTTGTAACTAAACTATTGTTTGAAGATCTGTTTTCTACATCCTCTCCAGGTCAGGAAATCTATGTTGTGGATTGTTATTTTATTTATGTGAATGAGCTCTCATGTGCCCTTGTAAGGAACTTTGCTTAATAGCCTGTCTGAGACTAGTTGTTCCCAACTGTATATATGATCAAACAGATAGTGCAGCCTTCTGGAAGAAAAGACGGCCTGTAGCTCAGCAGGTATTGTGAGCGTCCACTGCTTGCAATTTCTGTCTTCTCCAGGATAGTTGCACAACTTTTTAAATGGTAATATGACCTGTAATGGGAAGGAACATTCCCTCCCCCTATAATGCCTGTCTTATAACACTTCCACAACTAATTGGCAGTACGATTACCTGGGTCAGACACGTGTGCTGACCATTTGCACCAGATCTTATCTCCATTTTCTACAATCAGGGATGTGTATTCTCATCTGTTACACACAACTTCACAACCTCTGTCACTGAAGCATTGCTTGTCTTCCATACTATCAGTAGGGGTGTCCAAATCCTGTGACTGGTCATTTATTTCTTTTCAACTTCTAGGTATGGTGTCAGATGTTAATTGAACAATGTGACACTCCAGAAGCCACTATCACTTTTCTTCTCTTTTGGATTTACAGTCGTAAAATGTTATGGCAAATTTACAAACACGTTTGACACAATTTCACAATAAAACTTCATTCATACTTAGGGCGTCGTGACATTAATCTTTCCCCTAGGCAGTATCCGAATATGGCGCACAATAAACTATGTGGCCGACATGTTAATTAATTTCTACAAATAAACTTATTCTGCCTTACCTACAAGTAAGAATATGTCACAATATGCACAAGATTGACTAGCATTAAATGGATATTCAGAAATGCTCAAGTGTCCAGACGGTGAAAGTTTGGTCACAAATGCTCTCCCGCTGATCTCAAGTTGGCAAATAGTATCTTTCAAAATGCGGACTATGCCGGCAAAATGTTAATTTTATTGCCCCTATGCTCACCACACTTAACCAATCGGAAACGCGTCCAGAAATTTTATCTTTTTCCCCTAGGCTATAAACTTTGAGCAATTGTAAGTGTTTTCGTTCATCTGATTTAAGTTTGCATCTCAAATATCTCAGTTATTTATGGATCGATTTTTAATATCAAAACTGATAATTAAACTGCCTGTTGGCCTTTATCATCCTATATAGGTTTCATTTAATTATTCTTCACCGTATTCATCTAGGTAATTTTTTTGTAATTAAAGGCGTCTTTTCCTGAACTAAAAATATTACAAGAATTAATTTTTCTATGTCAAGATAATTTATATATGAATAAATCTTTATGGTAATGCATTAAGCAATATTAGCGCTATATTTCCAGATATCCTCTTTTGTTTAATTCCCCTTAGGTAGTGAGAAATAAATTATTAAAGTTTATTCAAAAACACATATTAGGCCTTTCTGTCTTTACAACCAATTTTTTTCCTTGACTCTACAAAACGAGGTAACAAGCCTATTGGTTGTTAATTTTTCGGCGTTCGTTAATAAATATTAGAAAAAGTAGTGTGATAAAAGAGGGTAGTAACTTTTAACGCTTGGTGTTAGAAAAATTCAAATTTTTTTAACTAAAATGTTTGCGGTAGATGTGACCTTGCCTTTGACAAATTTTCAAAATTAGCAGTTGTTTATAGAGCGTAAAATTACGTTAACTAGGGTTTTGGAAGCGGGGAAATTTGAGCGCGTTGTGATACAGATACACTTTACGACATCTTCTTTAGTTTGTTGATATCCAGCCTTTTTTGAGTTTTCTTCCCCTGGGGGTGCCTAGCTGGTTGGATACGAATTTTAAGTTTAGACACAATGAGGCGATGATCAGTTCAGCATTCGGCTCCACACATGGACTTGGTCACACGGACATCTTGCCTGTCCATCTTCCTAACAATTACATAGTCAATTAGGTGCCAATGCTTTGAGCGAGGATGCATCCAGGAGGTTTTGTTGCGAGTAGGAAGTAGAAAAATGTTGTTGGTGACAAGGAGGTCATGTTCTGTGCAAGTCTGGAGGAAAAGAAGTCCATTGCTGTTACAACGACCCACGCCGTACTTTCCGATAGTGCCATTCCAGGAGATGTTATCTGAGCCTACTCTTGCATTAAAGTCAATGATGAGCTTATCTGCTTTAGGAACTGATGCATTGACTGCATGTAGTTCTTCGTACAACTTATCCTTGACGTCATCCTGGTTTGTCATAGTTGGTGCGTACGCGCTAATGATGGTGGTATGTTTCTTTCCATAAAGCAGGGGGATCTTGACCGTCATCAGTCGGTCATTTATTCCCTTTGGAGGCCCCGCTAACTTGCCGACAATTGCTGTTTTGAATGCAAATCCAACCCCTGCTTCTCGTCTTTCTTCAGTTCCTCTTCCGCTCTAATAGAATGTATAACCTGCACCCTTTTCGCAAAGTTGGCCCTCGCCTGTCAATGTTGTATCTGGCCAGTTCTCTCCCAAACAGGGCAGGTCGCTTCTCATGTCTGTTTGCGTTAAAGTCTTTGTCAAGGAGAGTGCGCACATTCCATGCGCCTAGAATGAAGGGGAAAATCTGTCCTTTCTTCTTCTTATGTGTCGCCCGCTGAAGTAGGGTACCCACAAACCGCGGTAAGTTGATTAGGGAGTGGTGGAGCAGGCAATGTTTAGAGCACCTTTTCTAGCCCCTTACTCATGCCATGGAGGTGAGCAGTGCTTTCCTAAAGAAGGCTGCTCAGTCACTCAGGGGCTGCCGAATCCCACTGCTGTGATTGATAAGATGTAGCCATAGTGGTAACGGCATAAGCAGCATGTATGTGTTGCTTTTCCCAAATAGCAATCTGGTGAAGGGTACAATCCTTCACTCCATGTATATGACCGATTATCAAATCAGTGATTGGTGACGGAAACATACAAGCATGGATTTTACCTGTAAAAAAGGTGTGTCTACATGTATGATGGCAGTTGGGAGTGTCTCAACTGTACCACCAAAGGTAATGGATTTAACACTTTTTCCTGTTGCACATGACGGGTGTACTAAGGATTGTCTAATCCCGATTGTGGAACAACCAGTATTAAGTAAAATAGAGATAGGAATATTATTAACAAATCCCCTGTTCAAAGACAAAGATCCTGTCCCGTCATGTGTAGATGCAGACATGGCGGTAGATATCGCAGGAAGGCTTGATAAGATATGGCCGCACCTCAATGTAATGATCGTCTTGGGTTGAAATAATGTTATACAATCTGGACAATTAGCAGCCTGGTCAAAATCGATAGAACATGATGATGCATTATGTACATTATCAATTGCATTCTGATCTACATTAGGTTGAGGATCAGGCTGAGCAGAATTAGTATGGCGATGCGACCTATCATTTAAAGATCTGTCTTTACCTCTGGAACGATTTTGACTATTATCCCTGAAATTGTTATAATTATTTGGTCTGTTGGGATCACCATTTTGCTTTGAACCCCAATTACCGTGGTAACTATTATCCCTTTGACCAAAATGTCTGTTTGGAAAATTATGTTGGTTGTGAGAAAAATTTGATCGTGATTGCCAATCCCTGTTGTGGCTATTTCCTCGATAATTACCAGAATTATTCCTATTAAAATCATATGAAATATTAGATTGTCTCCAATTTTGTTGTGAACGGAGAACAACCACGAAGTAGTTTCCTTTTGAAAGAATTACAATTCTTATAATCTCCCTTTCTAAAGTTTCTATCATTAATGAGAGAGCGATTTCGGAAATGATTTCCGTGTTGCGTGGCAGATGCAACAGGTAATCCCTCTCTGATATGAGAATTGCTAAATACCATGTTGGGATGTGCTGTGCAATATTGTTTACAATTTTGCTCCATTTCATTTAAATTTGCTGGTTTACGTTCATGTAGGAATGAAAGGAATGACAAATTGACAGAAGACATGACCTTATCACGTAGTATTAGATTGACAATAGTCCTCATCGTTTTTTTAGGCAGCCCCTGACATTATCGTAGTTGTTTCGAAGAGTTTCCTCATTGAGGTTATAATAGTTAAAGGCTCTCCAGCTAAAAACATTAGCTTAACAATCCCTTTTCAGCTAATTCTTGTTTTGCTTTTGCCAACTTTGTCATAGCAAATTCTTTTAAAGTTTCACATTTGTAGTCAAAAGCTTTGCCTTGCTCGACAAAATAATCCATTGTCGACATTTTAACCAATATTGTGACTTACTCAGTCGAAATATATAGAAAGGAATTAAAAAATTGTATCTTTAATTATTGAGTGACAAGTTCTATGTCCAGAGAACTTGTAATCCAATTTATATAATCAACGAAATTGCTACTATATTATAATTATTATTAGGTAATATTTAAATGGCATAGTTATACACATGTTAAAATAGCATAGCAGATAAGATATATATGATGAAGATAACGAGAACAACAGGGACAAAGACAAGATGTCAAGGGACAAGTGATGACGTTCGCAGAAATCAACTAAATAATAAAGGAGAAATAAAGATGACAACTATTGCAAAGCTTGCAATGATAGCTACGTTTAAGAACTAGACAAGTAACAACACAGGGTATAAACAGAAAGTTTGTTTAAAAATTAACGATAGCAAGATTGAGGAAAACAATCACGAACAAAGTCAATCATAAAAATAATTCACAGTGAAAGTGAAAGAAAAACATTGCAATAACAATATTGAAAACGACACATCACGTCCAAACAAATAAAGTTCACAGAGAACAAAACGTAGTGGACTGAGAAAATCCTTCAGCTAACATAAGCTGGAACTCTCCACTGTGGGAGGTATGCAAAGAATGTCACTAAAGAACACTTACGAAGGCCCGGTAGTAATCTGGGATGTTCCCTTCGTAAGTCGCCAACCCAACCGACCCACGTTAAACATATAACATATAATATAAAACATATAGCATAACTTTGGACATATTAAAAATAGGCTCAACTAAAACATGCCACAGTTCACTTATCTTTTACAGCAGAAAAAATTTTCCGGCCCTCGCAGAGCTAGCAATTATGGATCTCGGGTGTTGCATGGCTGAGCCTTGCAATGATGACTCTTACAGTTGGAACCCATAGTTGACCTTGACTTTGACGTTATGAAGGACCACTTGAAGGTTAGACTTGATGACCGTTATTGAGTCCTTTCGTAGAAAAAAGTTGTATACTTGATCTCTGAAGATTTGCCATCGTAATGAAAACTTGATCTTGAGAAAATTCTTTCTTCAATTCCCTTAGACTGGCCCACAACTTTGTTGTATCGTTTTTATTTAGTTAACACTGAACACCACTCTGTTAGTGTCTTTATATTGCGTGGGTATGGGTGGCACGGTTAGAACAGAATGTTAATATAATTGCTGATGAAAACAATCAGCCTTGGTCGGGCTTACAGGTGGCCGACAAATTCAACGAAGAACATCGTGATAATAATATGATCATAAAGATTGATCAACTGGTAAGTAAAACTCCGGAACTAGTGGCTTGACATCAATGACGACACATTTTATTTGGACAAATAATAGCAGATCATCAATATGGCATGTCAGATAAATTATATCAATTACGATTGTCAATGTCCAATTTGACAGACCTCAACGACTGACTAACGAAGTCCCAAGGACGTCGGGAGTATTATAATAAATATTTCTTTTACTCTTAGTTGACTTTCTTCAATAATCAATAAAGCCGGATTTCCACTGGAAGGTTCATCAGTGTGATAATATAATAGTTACTCCAGTATTGGACCTGGTCTCACTAGCGGCAGCCATGAAGGGCATGCCGAAGCCCTGCCGCGGTCTTGCTGGAGATTCATCACTGGTATCTTATAAAATTACTGGATACAAGTGAAAACGAGCCAGAATTGGCAATGGCTACCACTTCAAGTATGAAGGTAGCATCACAAATATAATAGGAAATCTTTCCACGATATGGGGCGAAGAACTTCAATCAACAATGTTGGAAGACAACCGTCTTCGATCACCGGATATTTTTCCTCTCTACGTCAATGCTGTTTGGCAACAAAGCAAACACGCTAGCAAACCTTCCCATAGTTCCTCTGGTACCCAATTTATGAGGCTGGGTCGACCCCTGAGCCGGTTGTGGTCTAAAAAATCCCACCTCAAATGGGGATCGAACCACCGACCTAGGAAGTCAGTGCACTAACCACTGTTCTACTGCGACTCCTAAACATGGACTACAAGTCTGTGCACAACATTTCTAACGGCTATTTCAATCAATTCTTCTATACCGATCTGTTAATGCGTGGAAGCTTGTATCATTTTCCTTGTTCTTGTGTTTGTGTTTGTATACGCCAAGACAGTTGGTGTGTAAAAAGTAAATATCAATATAAAATTATATAGAAATGAATCCTGAAATTCGTACGTACTGACTTAATGAATGTGTACATAATGTCATGTCTTTGATCCTTGACTACATGAGCGTAAAAAAAAAAAGTGTACTCCGTTAAAATGATATGTAAGAGTAAGAAAACTAATTATGGAAAAATGATTATCAGTAAACCGTAAACAAACAATATTTGTACTTAATATAAAATCTTTACTCATAAATTGATTAAACATAATAATAATAATTTATCTAAAACTCAAGAAGGCACAATATCTTCAACAATTACACATATAAAAATTTTTAAAAACTCAAGTTACACACAAACATTTCCTAACCAACATATATGACTTCCCAATATAGCGTGACCAGTCGATTAAAGACGTCACATGGGTGACCTAACCTAGCGTTGGCATTTGATTACCGTCATAATCATCGATTCATTTGGTCATTGCCCTACAGTTCACAAAGGAGTATGGGCTGCAACAAACTTACACCATGTCTTCCTGTATTGTGTCATCATCTCTAGGTCTTTGTATGTCTACTTCATTCCCTTCATGTCATTGACTGGCCTACAACAAACTTACACCATGTCTTCCTGTATTGTGTCATCATCTCTAGGTCTTTGTATGCTTAGTATGTTCGTGCATCAGCCTAATAATACAATATTTACGTGCATCAACCTGAGAATAAAGTATTTACGTGCATCAACACGAGAATACAGCATTTACGTGCATCAAAATGACAATACATCATTTACGTCTATCCACCTGAGAATACAATATTTACGTGCATCAACATGAGAGTTCAACATTTACGTGCAACAACCTGAGAATACAATATGTACATGCATCAACCCGAGAGTACAATATTTACGTGCATCAACATGAGAAAGGTTATAAAGATGGCATCAAGATGGAAGACCTGAAGGCAGCACTGGAGAAAATTAAGGTAAGCAAAGCAGCAGGACATTCCAGACATGGTCACGTACATGGTAACAGCAAGTGACCTGTTAATCATGAGGGTCCTACAGGCAGCCTGGCGCTACAAGACTGAATCAACTATGTTTGTTTAGTTTTAAAATAACATGTAACAAATTTATTAACCAATTAGTTTTAACAGTTTAAAATAAATAAAATGCTGGTGAATTTTATATTGGAAATAACTATGTTTGTTTAGTTTTAAAATAACATGTAACAAATTTAATAATCAATTAGTTTTAACAGTTTAAAATAAATAAAATGCTGATGAATTTTATGTGGGAATCAAATTTTCTCTTCACGGAGATTTAAGGTGATGTTATAGTAAGACAGTTATGTCCCTTTTGTTGGCGCCTTTTTATAAACACTTAACTTATATAAGCTGTGGTTTTTGTCACTTCTTGGTGATAAGTGTACTTTTCTCACACGAGTGGCGCAGTAACTTCAGTACTTCGAACCGTCTGATAGCTTGTAACCACGAACTTTTTGGACAAAATAGAAAACAAATGTCTTTGCTAAGTACATTTGTGGGCTGCCAATTAACAGGCGCATTCTCGCTGTCCACCCACCAATGTTAATCTCTCAGAGGGAATTAAATTCCCGAGTACACGGTGTAGCTCAGGGAAGATGATTAAAAATCACCATATTCCTCTGGGTATTAACTGGAAAAATGTGTCTGGACAGTGCGAATAATGAGTTGCCTGAGTTACAATTAACAAAGTTCATATCTCTCACACAATATTATACACTTAAGGCACGTGCGATCAAATCCCCATTCATCACTGCTCCATTCGGAGTCTGGGGTCACCTCTGCTGTTGGTTTTCCGGACGCGACTAGCTAGAAGAAATCATCAGCGCTTACTGTTGTGCTTTACGAATATACTAGTTTCGTCATGTCAAATTTACATTTGAAAAATAATTGTTACACTTACACCAAAGTTTTCGAAATACACAATATCCGTACACAGGTTATAATGGACACAATCAATTTATTTTACATGCTCTCGAACCACTTGGTCTGGAAATTTTGAATCTCTTTTATAACGGGTGAATCTGCGAAACACTTGGTCTGGGAAAGCTTCTCTTATGACGGGTGATCCAATTCTTTTGGGTTCCAGTCTTCGTATTTTAAGTCCTGGTCCCTTACGTTTTTCAGTCTCGGTATTTATAAACGCGGGCTTACTTTTTAATGTTTTAAGTTTCCCAAAAAACTTCGATCTGTCACTTATAAGTATGGAATTCAAGGTCCGATCCTTCTCTTTCTGGCTTTTTGGGAGTTGCTCGTTTGAAGTTGCAAAGCTACCTGTTTTGTGTCTCTGAGTTTGCTATATTATATTTTCCACTTCTCAGTTCAAATCACAGGTGTACTTCCGCCGAAATTTCCAATGAAGCTCAATGTTTATTCCGGCTCTCACTTCGATCCAATCGTAATCTATTTAGTACTGTGTGGGATGGGGTGTTTTAATTCATAATCTTCCCCGCGTGTTTAAAATATTACATTTAATATTCCAACGTGTGAGCTCTTTATAATAAAACGTAATATTTCCGGTGACATCTTGTGCACTCTCACAAACAAATATGTGAACTCTTTTGATGGCCAGATGCTTCCTTCAAATACTGACTCGCCAGAAATTTTCCTTGCGATAATCACACACAGGGATGGTGCCGTGAAACTATTATCTCATTATCGCCCGTGTTGTCGTGCCTTCTCCAGACAGTCAAACAAAAGAGGTCACCGGCAGCTCAGACAAACAATGTTGTCTTCCTATTCATCCTCGAACGAGACCATATTGTGCCTAACGAGGATCGTCTCCTATCAAAGGTGGCAGACGACTCATAGCGATAAACATATTACCGCCGACCGGTGATGATGATCAGGAATTATTACGATACACTTCACCTGGCGTAACGTAAACACGTCTGCGTGTAAAAAGATAAAGGTAGTCCCATAGCAGATACTTCTGTAGGGGAGTAGAGTGTTAGAGACTTCACTCTACTGATCCAACAAAGAGAGTAACAAGAGTTAAAAGGCGTGATGTATGCCAAATAAAAGCGATTGGTGAGAAAATGAAGATAAAGAAATGATACTGCCCTAGATCTGAAGATGTGAGAGATCACACAAAAGAGCATGTTCAGACGTTTTGTGACATTTATCCACACAATGAAAGTAGAACATTTTTGAAGTTTTAGCATTAATGAAACGATTGTTTATAAATGTAAAACCTTTAATACGTTTACAAAAGTATGGATCTATTGAAGACGTTCACACACAACATTCATAGCTATGTTTAAACATTACACTATATACAAACTCAAAACAGTTTCTTTCGAGTTTTTTTTTTTTGGATCCAAATTTATTAATTATGTCATTAAAATCAGTAATTCGCAGTTTATCATTTTTCTATGCAGAGAATGCTAAGATCAGACAACCGATCTTGGGACATTGTTGACCGCAGATCCTTCTTAATCCTTTTTAGTCTAGAAAATGATCTTTCACCATTACAATTAGTAACCATTAAACACAGGAACAATCGGAAAATTGTTTCCAAATTTGGAAAAGCTGCCTGAATTTTTTTTGGAATATTAGTTGATACATATCCTGTTGGCTGAAATTTTCTTTTTCAGGGTGAGCTTGTATTCAGTAAAATCTATAATACGAAAATAGTTCCATAATGGAAAATGTATAATATGAAATGGAAATTTTAGACAAGGAGATGTGTGAGGTTGATTGGAAGTGGATAATGGCGGGTCGCATTAAGATCAGTTGGTGTTTGGCTCGTTGGGACAGAGCTTGATGAAGAGAGGAATGAAGTTGGTAGTGGAAGAGGGAAGGAAGAGAGAGAGTGGAGATTTTTCGAGAAATTTTCTCTGTGAGAGAAAATTTTTTTAAGGGAGGGGGGGGGGGAGATGTGTGAACGGTGGTTTGGTTTTGATAGAGCGAAAGAGTGTAGGAGTAGTTTTTGCAAAGGGAGATAAATCTAGAAATACGTTTTGGAAGATGACGTTGTTGTTTTGAGTTAAGCATTTTGAATGAGATACAAATTATGGTAGAACCAATTTGCATGTTAAGATTTAGTAATAAGGTTTAAAGAGGAGAATGTGGATTTGTGTATATTTAGCAAAGGGAGCCAACTAGAGATTACATCCCTTGATAAGTTAGTGAGTTGTGCTCAGAAAAAGTATGCACGTGAATATTGTGTTAGTGAGTTGTGCTCAGAAAAAGTACGCACGTGAAAAGTGTGATTAATGATACATGAGAGGAGTGAACGAATAATGTTAGAACAGAGATCAGGCGGTTGATATTGAGACGCGCTAGGCGTAGGAAGAGAAAAGGGTTTTCTCCCAAGTGTTAAAGTTAGACTTGAGAAACGCGCTCAGCGTAATAGATGTGTGAGAAAACATACTCAGTCTTAGATGATTAGCAAGATTTATGCTGTGAGAAATAGAGTGTATAGAAAACGCTCAGTACATTATGTACCATAAATTTGGTGTACGGCAGTATTTTTATTGTGATAGTATTTTATTCTGAGGACAAGATAGTTGTGAAAGAAAAGAACGTGTATTTCGTTTGAGAACAAACCCAGGTACGTTGAACACTTTTATATATCAGTAACATGTGTAGCTCAGCAGACCAGGTCAGAGCAGAAAAGAATAATAGACGAAAATCTTGACAAAATGACAGTCCTGGCGGTATGGCCAGTTTTCTCTCAGAGAGATTATACCAAGAGACATATGAAAATAAAACGTAAAATAAACAGTCAGCACGGAAGAGAGACATGAAGTTTCTACCTAAAGAATTAAATGACATTGTGATAGCTGAAATAAGCAAATAGTAAGAAGACAAGAAATCAGCAGTTTTGAATATTGAATACTTTTGTTGCTGAAGAAGCTGTTGTTATGAAAGACTGCTAACCTTGTTAATAAAGTTCAACCTTTGACATCTTCACTGCTATTACTAAGGTGAATTCGTTTGAAGCAACAGAGAGTATGAGAAAATATCTTTGTCAGTCTGAGAGAAGGAAGTTTTTTCACATTTACCTTACAACATACTATCTACGGAAAGGGCAGTGGTCCGAACCTTCTAATACGATACACGGCCACAGTTGGCTTCAAGAGCATTCATGACATAACTAAATGAATTTATTCTAAAACTGTCTCTTGGAGAAAGTTTGTCTAAAGCTTCGGGCGCTGCCCCATCATTGCTTTGTTTTTTTCTCGTACTCTCTAGAGTAATTTTTGCTTGCTGTTCAATTTCATCCAAATTAGCCCGAGTGTTTGATACGAACTGCAATAGTGAACTGTAAATCTGTGCACATGTGCTCACTGAAATTTGTGAACTTTGGAAGGCCTTGCTAACTTTATGAAATTGGTCTTGCAAATGTGCCCAAAATAGAAGCATGAAAATGAATTCAAATTCTTCCATTTTTTGTAGAAGATTTTCAGCCTATCGTCTAGTGTCTACTTTTTCAGTTTCATCACTGTAAATATGACTGATGGCTTCAACAATGTTAGCATATCTTTCGCTAATCGCTGCAGTAGCTTTGGCATGAGCCTCTCATCTTGTGTCTGATAAATGCTTAGGAACTTTTAACTCTGGAGGCAAGACATTTTTTAGCATTTTCCCTCTTTTTGTAGTAGCTGAGAAAAAACAATAAAGCTCATTTATTGTAGCCAAACAAATTTCAGTGCATCCAGGCACGAGTCCAACTACGGTTCCCTCCAACTAGGATTTAGGGAATGTCCAGCGCATGGAATATAAACTTTGAAAAACTTGTTCCTTTCCAGAATTTTTTGTTGAACTCAGTTATACTTTCTAGCCATATTAGCTGCATTATAATATTGATTGTCCTCTACATTTACTGAAATCAATTTCAAGTTCACTGAAGTAGTTCAGTATCCGCTCAGCCAAACTTTCTACGATGTGATCTTTTCATTTCAAAAAACCTCAGAAAGCGTTTTTCAACTGGTAATCCATCACTAGGAGAAACATTAATCTAACAATGATAGTAAGTTGATAAACATGGGAAAACATCAGGGGTTGAATCAACTGATAAACTAAAATAACCTGCTTGTTTAATGTCGCTAAGTATTGCTTCTCGAACTTTATTGAGCCATTAACGTGGAAAACCTCTTCACATATAGTATTTTGGATAAGTACGATGGCTGACCACAGCCTTTACTTCCATACTGATTTAATGTCGAGGATACAGTAAGGGATGAAATCTGGCAATTAATTCAAGCAATCCTAAAAAATACCATTG